>WYDI02026515.1:0-43208 GCA_009867235.2 Psittacus erithacus | reverse complement strand
GGAAGTGTTCAGAAACCTTGTAGATGAGGCCCTTAGTGACATGGCTTAATGGTGGTCTTGGCAGTCCTGGGGTAATGGTTGGACTTGATGATCTTGAAGGCTTTTTCCAACCTACTCGATTCTATGACTTGAACAGGAGATGTAGATTTCTAAGTACTTACTAGGCTTAAAAATACTGATGAACTTACAGAAGCCATAACAGCCTGCTCAACAAGTAAGACTTAGCTGGCTTGAGGTGTGCAAACACTTGAAGTAGAGCCAGCTGCATCAAAAGAAAAGTATTTTGCTGGTTCCAAAGCACAGGAGCCTGAGTGACTGGTAGAAAAACTTACTAGTGCTTTTGTGCTAATGTAGCTGCTCTTAACAAAATCTCAAAAGTACAGAGACACAAAGGTCTGTTTCTAAATGGTAGCTGTTTCAGCTGCTTCTGATCTCTAAATAGACACAAGGGTCTCACCCCTGCTGACAGCACTGCAAGCCAGGAGGCATGCGGGCCTGTAACTCAAAACATCCCACATCCAACTGTCCTGAAGAGCTTGTGGGGAGTACATCTTGTCTGTATTTTCCAGCTACAACAGCTGGACTGAAGAAAAAAAGCACAACATTGCTGAGGTTTATTTCCAGATAGTAGTGATTATTTTTAAGGCTGCTGGTGAAGGCAATACCAGCAAAATACCCTAAGTATAAAATTATACGTTAGTTCTCATTATTTGTGTTATGGGTGCAGCCAAGGTTTTCACAGTTCATATGCAGAATGGAAAATAAATATAATAGTAGTAATAATAATAATAATAAATAGTCCGTAGCACCTAAACTGTTTATCTACTTTGAAACTTGCTTATAAAAGATTACCAGTTGGAAGTTGGAAATTTTGTATTCTCTTTTTCTTTCTTACTAGGTAAGGTAAGGAAAATGCACATGAAACTTGGAAGATGGTGTTGCAGATCCAGTACCAGAAATGCCTATGGCAGGTGGTTTTCTGCAGTTTCCCAGAAGAGCTCATCTGTGATGATGTTTGCTGTGAAAACACTGGTGGGAAATGGCTGGTAATTCTGAAAACAAACAAACAAAAAGGCAAACAAACAAGGAAGCTTCTCTCTTATATTTTTGAAAATTATGACAAAAAGTAAAGTAGCTGTTTTAAATATAGACATACAAGGAAAAATCTTTTGTTTACTTTAGAAATGAGATCTGCATTGTTACCAACAGAGCAGAGATTTCTGCTAAGAATATTTATGGTATAACGTAGTACCAATTCTTCCCTTAATAGTGATGGAATCCTACTACCATGACATATTTCTACAGTCTTTTTCCTGTTGATAGCTCTCAAATGGAGGGATATCTTTCACAATGGAAAGCATTAATATTGTGGAATTATAAAAAGAATGGAAAGTCATAGCCATAGGGCCAAGAAATTATATCTAAATTCAAACTGATGTTATAATGCAGATAAAGAAGGAACTTGTTTTTAGAAAGCTTGAAAAATAACCATGACATTCTTATGTATTTCCATTGCACTGTGATTAAATACACCACAGCATGAAAGACTGGACATAAATCTGGCCTCCACTATGCAAGACCTGTAATTGCTCAGTGCAAGCAATTTTGCAGTATGTTGTCTTTATTTGAAATACCTACTAGGAAAAATTCTAAAAGCATGCCAGGCAACAAGAATAATCTAATTTAAAAATTTACTGTAAAATTTCTCTGCATTGTGAGGGAAAATATTTACTGTTAAAGCAGATTATTTTTTTTTTCTATTTTCAAAAAAAGAAATAGTGATTTGACCTAGTCTTGCTTATGGATCAGAATTAGAGGGAGGGTAGAGAAAGGGAACATTACAGTGGGGGTCCCTACCATGGCAGGGAATTTAGAACTCTATGATCTTAAAGGTCCCTTCCAACACAAACCATTCAATGATTTAAAGCAAAACAAAGCAAACACCACCCATCCTTCTCCCCCAAAAAACCCACAAAACAACAAAGATCTTTTCTTGTACATTTTTGCTTTACTTCATACATTCATGTCACAAGGTGAGAAGCTGATACAATGTCAGAAACATTCTAATGCTCATAAGGAAAAGCAAATTCCTAGGAGTAAAGTTGGTTATCCATTTTCAAATTAGAAGACACAGGACTTAGCTCCTAAGTTAATGCAGTAGAGATGTGACATCAAGTATATGTTGGTCAAATTGGATGTAGGCTATGTGGTGACCAAGAGGAGAGCTCTGTGCCACAGCCAGCCTTCAGGTAAGCCCTGCAGAGTTTCAGTGCACAGGGCACAGTCACCTATCTGCCTGTCAGCACTTAATGACTCCACAGGAGAGTCAGCAAGAGGAAAGCCTGCTTATGCAGCACCCACTGCAGTGCAGACTGATGCCTTAGCTTCGGAACATAGAATCACAGAATCACAGAATGGTTTAGGTTGGAAGAGAGCTTAAAGCTCATTTAGTTCCAACCTCCTGCCACAGACAGGGATACCTTCCACTGGACCAGGTTGCTCCAAGCCTCATCCAGCCTGGCCTTGAACACTGCCAGGAATGGGGCAGCCGCAGCTTCTCTGGGAAACCTCTGCCAGTGTCTCACCACCCTCACAGGAAAGAATTTTGTATGAGAAAGGTGAAAGATCAGTCACCATTAGTTTAAATTACAGCTCAGTAAGCAAAAGAATTCTTATTCCATTATCAATGAAGTGCTGGTGTCATTCAGGCCCCTTTTGTTGCAGTTGCTGCCTTTTATTGGTTTGATTGTAAGTATTAAAGGCTTATTTCTGCTTTACTAGCTAGGATTGTCTTTTCATTCTGTGTTAATATCGGAGAACATTATCATAGAACGGTTTAGGTTGGAAGAAGCCTTAAAGACTATGTAGTTCCAGCTGGCTAGTTCAAAGAAGTCCAGGTTTAAGTGCTAAGAAATAGTAGTGAAGTCATAAAGCTTTGATTTATTTGGAGAATGCCTTGATCACGTATGTAATTGCAATAGAAAGCAACCAAAATCAGTTTATTTCTCTGATTGAGTGGCTTAAAACTCAGAAAAGATGAGGTATGCCACATGCACTCAGAGAAGCCTTTAGTAATGCTTCAAAACAGAAGAGCAGGACAGTAAAAACTAAGAAACTTGAATATAAATTATATCCTTCCTTCCTCCACTAAAGTTCTACCTCATCACAATTTAAATTACCATGCTTAGCTTACCAGGGCACCAAAAGGGTAAATGTCAAGATAAATGTTTTTCAGTTTCCTTCCCTGTATTATGAATGCCACCATGGACTGTTAAAATTATAGGGTTCTTTAAAACATAATTGGTTTTTCATTATTAACCTGCTGTTGCCACTGTTCACTTCCTTGAGTGCAAGTAGTAAATCCCCAGAGGGGTGTTTCATATCTGTGTAAAGGTATATTATAAGCTTTGCCTCTGGCCTCTTAAAAATCATACCAATGCAGCTGTGTTTGTTTGTGCATCTCTAATTTCAGGACTTGAGCCAGCCTCTCAAAGAAGCTTCCTGTTGGCAGCCTGTATTTTACTGTCATCTGCAGAGTTTTGTAGAATATGTGGTATTAGTGACTGGGATGTGTGAGGCAACAAATGCTGTGGACTACTCATCTGCTCTGTTGTGGAAATTTCTATCTCAAATTATTCAGAGGTAAGAGGTGTCATTCAGTGTCTTGAACATGTCATGGCCACCCAGTTGTGTTTACAGCCTCTGTGCCTGCTTGTGTGTTTGCACACACAGAGGGAATAAGGGCTCTGATGAGGACTCCTATGACTGTGTCAGTACTAACAAGTGGGCCTGAGGTGGCCATCACCCTCACAGACATATAGTCATTTTCTAAAGGGGGAATAACACAGTTTCTTTACTTGATATCTATCACAAACTAAGAGAGCACTGTTTGCTGTAAGAGCTGCTTAATTTTATGCTTCCATTTCTATTCATAGAATTATAGAATCACAGAATGGTTTGGGTTGGACCCCCAAGTTGTTCTTCTTAGGGCTGCTTTCAATCCATTCTCCACCCAGCCTGTAGTTGTGCTTGGGACTGCTCTGACCAGGTGCAGGACCTTGCACTTGGCCTTATTGAACTCCATGAGGTTTGCACAGTCCCACCTCTCTGGCCTGCCCAGGTCCCTCTGGATCCCACCCCTTCCCTCCAGCATGTTGGCTGTACAACACAGTGTTGTTGGCAAACTTGCTGAGGGTGCACTCAATCCCAGTGTTAGATGTTAAATAATACTGGTCCCAATACCAACCTGTGAGGAATACCAGTCATCATTGGTCTCCACCCAGACATCAGGCTGTTGACCACAACTCTCTGAGTACAACCATCCAGCCAACTCCTTATCCACCAAGTGGTCCATCCATCAAATCCATGCCTCTCCAATTTAGAGAGAAGTGATAGTGTCAAATGTTTTGCACAAGTCCAGATATATGATGCCAGTCATTCTTCCCTTATCCACTAGTGCTGTGGCCCCATCATAAAAAGCCACCAAATTCATCAGGCACAATTTGCTCTTAGTGAAACCATGTTGGCTGCCACCAGCCACCTTTCTGTTTTCTATGTGCCTTAGCATAGTTTCCAGGAGGACCTGCTCCATGATCTTGCCAGGCAAGTGTTTTAGCAACTTCATCTGAGAGTTCCCTCAGGACCCACGGATGCATCTCGTCAGGTCCTATGGATTTGTGCACCTTCAGGTTCCTTGGCTGATCTCTAACCTGACCTTCTCCTACAGTGGATGGTTCTTCATTCTCCCAGTCCCTGCCTTTGCCTTCTGTGTCTTGGGTGGTGTGGCTGGAGCACTTGCCAGTGAAGACTGGGGCAAAAAAGTCATCGAGTACCTCAGCCTTCTCCATGTCCAGGGTGACCAGATCTCCTGTTTTGCTGATTGGGGAGGTACAGTTACTTTCGTCTTACTTTGCTGTCATATGTACCTGAAGAAACCCTTCTTGTTACTTTCTATGGCCCTAGCTGAGGCCCTGCACTCCTATGCCATGTCCCTGTAATCTCCCCAGGATATGTATCCCTGCCTCCACTGCCTATGCTTTTCAGTTTTGTGTTTGATATGATAGCCGCAGTTTCTTCTTCCTGAACCTACAAGGCTCAGGTGAACCATACCTTCACAAAGAAATCCCAAAGCCAGATTTGGCCAAAACTTTAATATTTCATTTCACTTTAGCCTCTGACAGCCTTTGATGTCATGTTGCTGTTCTACAGGAGTCAACATAAGTTTCCTCCTGATTAAGAAATGCAAGAGTCTGGGAGCAACTAGCTACACCAAGGTGAAAGCAAAGGTTTATTTTCAGAGCTGTGGGAACTCTGAGTCTGTAATGGCAAGGAGCATGGAGTAATAAGCATGAGAGAGGTGCTGTTTGGAGCTGAAAACAGAAAAAAAACATTTTCCATGTGTCCTTTCACATTTTATGGCCATGTTGATTTATGGTCTTTTCCTCTCAGTAAACTGCAGAACAGATCTTGCAAAATCCCCACCCTCTTAGGACGCGTTGTGTTTAATCCTGCACCCAAATACATAGTTTGATGTTTTCTTTGATTCTTTTGCCATGCTGAGAAGAGCACCTAAGCATTGGTAGGCTTGTTGTTTTGTTTCCTACTGACTGGTACATCCGGCAAACAGTCTGATTTCATTCTTAGTAGACACAATGATACCATTGTACAATGCCACAGATTCAGTGTCATCTGATGCATGGTTCCTCGCAGTACCAGAGGCTGAATTGAAGGGCTACTGAGGAGTGCCATAGCCTTAAAAAACTTCTGTGGCCGAACCTAGAATTTGTTTCATTTTGCTTTGTTTTGTTTTGATAGCCGTTGTTTAAACTAGGCTCCGCAATATTTCTTGATTAAAAATATCTTCTTCTGACATGGTTAAAAAATTACCTTAGTTGAAGGGTAAACCCAATGACCACAGGTTTGTCATCAGCCTTAGGAAGTCACTCATTCTCTTACCACTCCTGATGTTGCCCTGTCAGTGGAGTACTTGGTTGCTTTTCCACAGGCTGTGTATCCTCACTGCAACAGACGATATTGTCAGAAGAGTCACTACCTGGGGCTTGTCAATATACGGTGATGTAACATGCAACTTCATTACGCAGTGACACAAATACCATTGAGCCAAAGCACTACTTTCAAGGAAAATTGCTTCCACCAGTAAAAATAATGTTTAAATAAATGCAAGCATTGATTTTGGTAGTAAGGCCACTTCATGTCATCAACAAATCTGAATCAGCATGTCTTGAAATGAAACAATGAATTCTCATTCATCTCCACTACGGAGACAGGCTTGAGAGAGCTGGGCTTGTTCAGCCTGGAGAAGAGAAGTCTCCAAGGAGAACTTAGAGCAGCTTCCAGTGCCTAAAGGGGCTGATGAGAAAGCTGGAGAGGGGCTTTTGACAAGGGCCTGTAGTGATAGGACAAGGGGGAATGGCTTTAAACTGACAGAGGGGGGATTTTGATGAGATCTTAGGAAGAAGTTTTTCTCCCCTGTTAGGGTGGTGAGGCACTGGCACAGGCTGCTCAGAGAAGCTGTGGCTACCCCATCCCTGGCAGTGTTCAAGGCCAGGCTGGATGGGATTTTGAGCAACCTGGTCTAGTGGAAGGTGGCAGGGGATTGGAACTAGATGAGCTTTAAGGTCCCTTCCAACCCAAAGCATTCTGTGATTCTGTGATAGGTAAATGTTAAGCAGTGTTTGGAGAAAGTTTTAGTGCTTTAACTCAATACTGAAAAATATGCTGCACTTTCAACAGATTGCACTAGATTTTTTTTTTTTTTCTTAAGCAGAAGCAAACAGGAAGCATAACTCTTTCAGTGTCACCACTGAGTCAGATTTGGTTCAACTAGGAAAGAAAGTCTGTAGTAAAAAACCCATTAAAATCCCCTTTCCTTCCTGGAACAGGAAATGTAAAGATAGGAATAGGCTACTTCCAAATCCTGCTAAAAGAGGCAAAAATGTCTCATTTCTTTGCAAAAAAAAAAAGAAAAAGAAAAAGGCTGTACCATGGTTTTGAAAAGGCAAATGTAATGACCTAACCAGTTTCAGGTATGAACATGCAGCATCTTAAAAAAGCACTTTCTGAAGTGACATTGAAAACACTGAAGCACACAGAGATTCTAACTGCCTTGATTTTCGAGACTGCTATCGTAACCTCCAAACGAGTGTCAATTAATTCAATCTGTGAACTATGAACCACTATTGATCCGTCAGATGTAGGAGTACAGACAGTGCAATACTTACTGACTTCTGACTATTGGAAGCTGGTGAGCAGTATCAGTACTCCAGTTAGTATCTCCAGTTACAATGGTTGTGATTATAAATGTAATTTAATTTTTCTAAAATCACAGCATTTTATTAACTAAATGTCAGGTGCTTTATCCTTTGGAGGTCCACTCCTCACTGCTGGGGTCTGGGATGGTGCAGATTTTCCTTCTCTGTGTTGCCCTGGCAGTGAAGCATCAGGGTGTGTTGCAGCTAACCCTGTGCATGTCTTATGTTTGGCTTCTGGATTTAAGGTCCCACCACTTCAAAGTTTCCACTATATTTTTGGTTTTCATTTTTTCTTCCACCACCTTTTAAAATTAATAGAATCAAAGTAGTGACATTTTTTGCCCATTAACCTGCTTGTGCGTTTGGTGTGGTCATTATCCTGAACAGCCGTGGTCGTCTCTGGGTACTTGGTGACTTAAGGCCAGTATGTCCTACAGCCACAACACCACCTAGCAAACTCTAAAACTCTGAAAGACTTTACATGAATTTGCAGCAGAATGTGCTGGCACACTGGGAATGCAGGCTGGGTGAAGCCATCTCCATGTGAATCCCATGTGCCAGCAGCCCTTCACCATGTATCTCATGTGGTAGCATGAGAACCCCTCTGAGTGGATGTATCAGCCTAAAGCAAACTGTCTCATAGCAAAGTGGTCTAGCCAGGACTTCCAGCAAGTGCTGGGGAAGTCCAGAGCTGGTAGTGAGAGGCCCATGGTGCTGCTGTGCTGCTGACCTGTGTCTTGCAGCCATCTGTGGTCTGTAACTGAGGGTCAAAGGAGGTGATCCTGCCCTTCCCCAAAGGAGGTGATCCATGCTCTTGTGAGATCTCACTTGGAGTACTGTGTACAGTTCTGGTGTCCTCAAACATAAAAAGAACATGGAATTGTTGGAACAAGTCCAGAGGAGGGCCACAAGGATGATCAGGGAGCTGGAGCACCTCCAGTATGAAGACAGGCTGAGAAAGTTGTGGCTGTTCAGCCTGGAGAGGTGAAGGCTTTGTGCAGACCTCATAGCAGCCTTCCAGTATCTGAAGGGGGCCTATAAGGATGCTGGAGAGTGACTCTTCATTAGGGACTGTAGTGACAGGACAAGGGGTAATGGGTTAAAACTTAAACAGGGGAAGTTTAGGTTAGATACAGGGAAGTTCTTTACTGGGAAGGTGATGAGGCAATGGAACAGGCTGCCCAAAGAAGTTGTGAGTGCTCCATCCCTGGCAGTCTTCAAGCCCAGGTTGGACGCAGTCTTGGGTGACATGGTTTAGCATGAGATATCCCTGCCCATGGCAGGAGGGTTTGAACTAAATGGTCTTAAGCTCCTTTCCAACCCTAGCTATTCTATGATTCTATGATTCTATGATTTATTGAGCTCCTAATTCACAAACACTAGTATTACATAAAATGGTCTAAAGAGTCACCACTTACAAAAGGTTGAGAACTTATTTTCTTTTGGCACAGGTTTAGGCTTGGATGTTGATCCTTAGTTAGAAACTTTCCGTTACAACTCTTTTTTGGTCAACTTGAAGCCACAGGTTGAAAAATGAATGCCTTAATTTTCCACATGTTGAAAAGAATCTTCATGTTCAGAAGACTCACTAATCCAAATGATTTGAAGTAAGCCTCAAAGACTGTTCAGCTCAAATTCCAGGCATCTTGAAGTGGGAGCCTCAGAGTCGAAATCTCCTGCTGGAGGCATGAGAATCACTGTGTTTGGACAACCATTTACATTTCTCAACATAAGGAGGCAGGAGAGGAGTTCTGAATTTTTCAGGTCTGATGCATGACCAGCAACTTGACTAAAGAAGCAGTCGTACTGAGGGAGACTCAAACAGGTGTACCTCTCTCAAAATGCTGAGGCCAACCCTCTTCCCATCTAGAGCAGGAACTTTTCTTGCCGAATACTTTTTTGGTTGCAGCCAGCAACCTCCACTCACCTTCTTCTGCAAATACAATCTACATGATTAACTGGAACTGAGTCAACACCCCCAGATTAGGGCACAGGATACAGAAGGATTTTATTATGAGTTGGGTTTCCTGGAGGGAAGTTCAGCTAAAGAGGAGGCTTGCATTCTCCCCAGTCTATTGTTCAGTCAGGCTTGGACTGTGGCCTTTTCTGTTTATTTATTCAGACAGCCCATCTCCTTGCATACCAATCTGTTATGTGTACAGTAAACACTGGAAGCTCATTCTAGTGGTAATAATGCATTGCAGCAAAAAGAATCCACATCTTGCCAAGTCAGCTGCTCATCTTGGTTCTTTCTGCCCTCTTTTCTGCTTCCAGGCCTTTGCAAAAAAGGTAAGTGCAGGCAGTCTGTATCCTGTGTATACAGACTATCATTCCTCTGAGCACTGCTGCATCCTGCAACTTTCATCAGGTGAAAAAAATACCTTTATGTCAGCAAAATGCCTTTTTCAAAGGTAATAGAGGTGACAGAAGATTTCATTGCTTCAACTTACATTTTCGTAACGGAGGAAGTTGGTTGGTTGTTGGTTTGGTTTGTTTGGGGGTTCTTTTTGTTGGTTAATTTATGACCGTGGTATGTAGAGAAGGTGACAATATGGAATCAGATAATGGCTAATTAGAATTGACTTTACGGTTTAGTCTCTGGCTACGTATTTGGCATCAATATAGTTTAACTTGTATTTACCCAGATATTTCTCTTTGCCTTCTCCCAGGAATGTGTGACATCCTTGTGCCATGGAGTTTTCCCCATCAAGACATCTGCCCTTCACAGACTTTGGAAAACAGATGTGAAAATAAGTTCATCCACATCTGTAATTGTAGAGAAGGAGTGATTGAAGTGCAGGGAGCATCTCTTGCCAACTTTGACTTAGCTAATACAGGTAAAAATAGCGGTGGTGATGTTTGAGAAAAGTCACCTTTCCATATGTTTTTCTTGTTCCTGTGGTCCATACAAGGCATCTACTGTTGGAGGCAGAAAAGGGCTCAAGTCCTTCGTATACTACATTGCCTGGTAACCATGTGCAAGCTGACTGGGGTCACTGCTAGCCTGCCTGAGCTGAGATTTCTGCAATCTCAGAATCAAAAAAAAAAAAGGTTCCCTATTTCCAGCTGGCTGTAACAATTGTACAATTAGACTAAGCAAGCAACTCACAGTGGTAGAACTACTAATTTGTAAAGAGGTTGATCATTTGTGGTGAAAATGATCATAATGAAGTTGCTCTGAGGGCTGGAGCCCTCCTGTAGAGAAAGGCTGAAAGATATGGATTTGTTCAGCCTGGAGAAGAGAAGGCTCCAAGGAGAACTTGGAGCAGATTCCAGTGCCTAAAGGGCCGGAAAAGAAATTTGGAGAGGGTGTTTTGACAAGAGCCTGTAGTGACAAGACAAGGTGGAATGGCTTTAAACTGACAGAGCCGAGATTTCGATGAGATCTTAGGAAGAAGTTGTTCCGCTTGCCTACCACTGTGTCTCTACTCTCACCCTGTGAGGGAGGTGAGGCACTGGCACAGGTTGCCCAGAGGAGCTGTGGCTGCCCCATCCCTGGCAGTGTTCAAGGCCAGGTTGGACAGGGCTTGGAGCCAGCCCAGTCTAGTGGAAGGCATTCCTGCCCATGGCAGGGGGTTGGAACTGGATGAGCTTTAAAGTCCCTTCCAACCCAAACCAGTCTTTGATTCTGTGATTCTGTAAAAACGTATCCACCAGACAACATGTAGCTGTACTTGCTTTTGCCTCTCACTTCCAGAATCCCCTGTCTACACCTGAAGATCACTTCTCTCTCACAGAGCAACCCTATGCACTAGGTGCAGCCTGACACAGTTTCTTCATAAGGCACGTTTCCCAGCTGCAGGTGAACACCACAGTATCTTTGCATACATGTGCCTCATTTGGTAGACTTCCTGGCCCACGATGCAATGCAGTGCTAGCCCATGCATTGCTTTACTGAGGTCTCATTAATGCATTTTTTTTCCACAGTTCAGGACTGTGCCTTTCCTTAGGTACTTCCAGGGTAAATTACAGTTTACTTGAAATGTTTTTGCCATTATGATTTCAAATGTTTCATCAAGATGTGAAAATAGTGGGGAAAGGAAGGAAGGAAACAGGGAAGGAAGGAAGGGAGGGAGAGAGGAAGGAAGGGAGGGAGGGAGGGAGGGAGAAAGAAAGGAAAAGAGGCAGGCTTGGCCTTCAAAAAATCTGCAGAGGGGCTTTTGACAGGGGATGCAGTGACAGGACAAGGGAAAATGGCTTTAAACTGTTAGAGGGGAGATTTAGATGATATCTTAGGAAGAAGTTCTTCCCCCTTGTGAGGGTGGTGAGGTGCTGGCACAGGTTGCCCAGAGAAGCTGTTACTGCCCCATCCCTGGCAGTGTTCAAGGTCAGGTTGGATGGGGCTTTGAGCAGCCTGATCTAGTGGAATGTGTTCCTGCTTGTGGCAGGTGATTGGAACTGGATGAGCATTAAGGTCCCTTCCAACACAAACCAGTCTGTGATTCTATGATGTGTTGAATTTTTTTGGTTGCAAAGCCTGTGTTGGCCCTGTATCTGTTCTAGTGAGCTGGCACTACACACACTTAGAGTCTCAGGTATCCTTTATGAATGGCTGAAATTCCAGGCTTGTTTGGCAGCAGGGTAAGTTCTACATGAACAGTCTTTATGGAGAGATTTTGAACATAAATCAAAAACCTGAGAGACTGAGAAAAATTGTGAGAACTGGAGATGCATGAGCCCATTTTGCCCAGTGCAGTTGAGATATGACTCTCTTCCACACAAATGCAGAGCCCTAGACACACATTCCACAGCTAGTGTTCATGTTAGCTCTCTAGAGGAGAGCATGTCTGTACACACAGCCACTTGGCCACCATACAGTATTGCTCGTAAGCAAAATGAATATATTTTCATGGGATTCTTTAGTTTACATGCATTTATTCTGGCAATCACAAGCTGAATTCCACTAGTGCATAGACCCTACTGGCTGGCTTGCTGTGACTCTTCCTGTGCAGAAGGTTGACAGAGTTTTCACTACCATGTAAAGAGCACTTTTAGCATCTTACATCCTTGTGCTTTATGGTACCTTTGTGGTACAAAGGCTGTATCTGATAACAATAGATAATTTGGGATCAGAGGCATGTGATAACATGGAGGAATATTCTATGAAGCTGTCTTTCACTTTGCGATTCACGTAACTACCACAAGCTGTGCTTATTCCGGGTATTTGCATCTTACTCTGTATACTCAAATGCAGTCCACCTTTCAAATGCCCTCATTTGTCCACCAAGCCTTCTCAGCCTCTCTAGTTTAATCCGACAGTATAACACCACTGTATACATCACTTCTGTGCCAGAAATTACTGACATTCTATGCCAGATAAGAGCATCTGTTCAAGGTGTTTAACTGGTCAGGAAAGAGGGATATAGTTACGGAGTTATAACTCACTAATTCTGCCTGTCCCTTTCTGTGTGTAGATAAAGTCTGAATGGACAGTTTTTCTTCTCCTGTTATCCCCCGGCCTTCTTCCGCACAGCACAACCTCATTCTTGGACAGACAAAACAGGATTTCTTAGCCACTAAAGTCATCTTCCAGTTTGGCTCAACCTCGGGAGTGATACTTCTGGAAGAAATGACCTGGCATTTGCAGTGGAAGTCAAGAGCAGATGAGTAAAGAAGCACCAAGCTGTAAACCCATAAATTCAGACTATAGAATCATAGAATAGTTAGGGTTGGAAAGGACCTTAAGATCTAGTTCCAACCCCCCTGCCATGGGCAGGAACACCTCACACTAAACCATGTCACCCAAGGCTCTGTCCAGCCTGGCCTTGAACATTGCCACGGATGGAGCATTCACAACTTCCCTGGGCAACCCATTGCACCCAACCCATTCCTATGGCACTCATCTGCCTTCTGTCGTTTCTCCCTTCCTCAAGGAAGGCAGGGTCACCTCTGGGAGATGAGGCCAAACTGGCAGCAACTGTGTCAAATAGTTTGGCACGGCATATGCCACTTGACAACAAATGAGAAGCCTGCTCTGAAGGGAAAAAGCATGTATGCGTATCATCCCACCAACTGTGGGATGGCTGGGAGGGTTCAGGTCTTTCCCACATTCTTTCTGCATGTAAACAGACTGTGATTGCTTCTGAGGTGACACATGATTTCTTCTTGGCCCCTGACTAAACTGCTTCTTGTGTCAGTCAGCTCAGGAGGTGAACATGTCCTTCTGCTGCATCCACACAGATTCATTGGTTTCATCTGGCTCTGAGAGCTACAACAAAGTGAGGATACTGATTGCACTTAGGTGTTTTAAGGAGAAAGCCTATTTTTTCTCACTAAGGAAGCCGTACCTCCAGGTAGAGCTTTCACCATGTAGGAATGCTTCTGTTCCACAAACCAAGTGAGGTGTAAGAAGTGAATATCTAAAGGGGGCCTACAAGAAATCCGGAGAGAGACTTTTTACAAGGGCATGCAGGGACAGGACAAGAGGGAAGGGCTTTAACCTGACAGAGGGGAGACAGATGAGATCTTAGGCAGCAGTTCTTCCCTGTGAGGGTGGTGAGACTGGCACAGGTTGTCCAGAGAAGCTGTGGCTGCCCCATCCCTGGCAGTGTTCAAGGCCAGGTTGGACGGGGCTTAGAGGAGCCTGGTCTAATGGAAAGAGTCTCTGCCTCTGGTAGGAGGGGTTGGAACTGGATGAGCTTTAAGGTCACTTCTAAACCAAACCAGTCTGTGATTCTATGAAATAAAAGACATACTGAAAATCAGTAGACGGATCACAGAAAGTTGGGGATGAATAAAGGAGGGCACCTTAGAAATCTGTAATTAGAACAGTGTGATTTGTCATCCATTCACCAGTAAGAGTCATCTAATACCTTGTGATTCACTTGTTTTGCAGTAAGAAAGAGGTCTTGTACCACGTGCATACTCTTTTGGGTTTGCAGCTTTGAAAGACAATATAACCTAAAGCTGTTGCCAGCAAATAGATGATACATGAAATACTAGACCTCTGCAGCTGGTAACTGAGCCATTTGTCATCTTGTCAAAATTACCTGCTACAGTGACCTTTTTACTGGCACAGCCTACAGACCCTAAATGACCTGAAAGTGAGCCCCAACAGTGCTGCTTTTGGGCTTTCCTCATACTAAGGGCACACACTGGGATTTTCTCAGGCTCTTCAGCTGGCATGACTGTGTAATTCACACAAAAATTGGTCCAACTGCCTTTTTCTGATGCCATCCACAGGACAGTCAGGTCAAGCTCCCTTGGGGAGCAAGAAAGGTGTCATTTTTGTAACCTGGTTCATCTTCCATCACAGAATGATGACTAGATGAGGTTGCTCAAAGCCCTATCCACACTTCCTGGCCTTCAACACTCCCAGGGATGGAGCAGCCACACCTCTGGGCAACCCGTGTCAGTGCCTCACCACCCTCACAAGGAAGATTTCTTCCTGATATCTCATCTTTGACCTCCTGTCAGGTCAAAGTCATTCCCCCTTGTTCTGTCTCTATCTGCCTGTGTCAGTAACCCCTCTCCTGCTTTCTTGTTGGTCCTTTTAGGCACAGGAAGCTGCTCTAAGGTCTCCCCGGAGCCTTCTCTTCTCTGGGCTGAATAAGCCTGAAGAAGAGAAATAGTCAAAGAAGTAACAAAGAAGAGAAATAACCCAAAGAAAAAGCCCTCCATTACCAAGCTGAACGAGGATATAGTGATGAACCAGTTAAGGAGGTAGAAGAAACCACGAGAGGACCATCAGGGAAAACAAAAAGTACAAAACACAGCAGTGTGTTTCAAAAATGACTGTGTCAGAGAAGATGGGAACTGCTCTGAGGGTTGACTGAACTGTGATATTTGGAAAATGTGACATACCACTCTGATGCCTAAGGATGAAAACTAGATTAGAAAGGGTTTAGGTTGGATGACCAGGATTCCAAGTAACTAATTTAAACATTCAGTTTACTGACCTTGGGGATGAAAGGCAAGATGGAGTGGACGGAGATGCTGGAGAGTCAAATAAAGTCAGAAGTGTGAAGGAAGGAACAGTCTGTTTTGCTTTCTGGTGTGCTTTTGACATTTATGTTACTGTTTCTAGCAGAGGTCAACAGAAGGAAGGCTGGTTGCCACTGCCTTTGCCTAGCTGTGGTTTGTTGTGTGACTATAAAGTATCACACACAAGTGTGCTTCAGTTCTTTTCTTCATTTAGATCATCTCCCTATGTGCTAGTTTGTCTTCTCCTCAAGTTTTGCCACTGACATGACAAACAGTGGTCTACAGAGGAAGAAGCTTTAGAAACACAGAAATCAGATATGGAAAATTCCTCTGGAAAAGATCAACTGCACTTGGTAGGCCAAGGGATAAACGCTGGCGTTGGGCTTATTTAAAATACCACAAGAAGAAGTCTCCTGGAGCAACTGCTCCACCAGGCAGTGCATTTTACAGCCAAGCCATTGTAACATTCAGCTTTTTGCCTCCTTTCAGCCTAGTTTCTCCTTCCTCATAATAATAATGCACTCAGCTCTGCAAACCTAAAGTTTTTCTCCCACAGTGTCTACTTTTTGTAGCTGTGTGTCCTTCATGTCATGTGTAGCTGTATTTAGCTCTTCCAACTCATATGACAGCATCTCTAAATCAGTCCTCATCAATTCTACTTCAAAAAAAACCCCAACAAAACAAACTTTATGTTTGCTGATGTATTTTTGATGCAAAGACATTCAGGACTGAATGCAGTGTTCCAGGGGGTTTACACTACAATACCACTAAGAGGCCTTTGTTACAGTTTCTGTTCCTGAACTCTACTATCCCATTGTTTTCTTGTTTCTGTTTCCCCCCCCCCCAGTTCTGTCATCTCAAATTACAGGCATGTCTAATTTTCTCTTCTGCTATTGTAGGTCTATTTCAGCATTACATCTTCTGAGAATTCTTCTTTCTGAAAAATAGCTGGGATTTGAGTTATTTTTCAGCAGATGTAGTATAGCTGTATTTTTCCCTGTGGAGTTACATTTGGTTCCCTGAATATAATTTGTGTCAGTGCTTTGACTTGTAAAATTAATAGAGTAATGTACTCTCAATCCTGCTGCTTGGAGGTGCTTCCCTCCCTGCCCTTCCTCTCCCAAAGCCTGAAACCATAACAATGAATATTAAAACATAAGTAAAGAAAAAGTAATGTTTTTAAATTCTCTTCACAGGACTTTTTTAAGCTTCGTAGCATCACTGATAGTGGAATTTTCTCACTACAGCCCCAAGAGAAAGATGAACCATATTGTTAAATAGTTTGCACAATACCGCTGAGGACTGCCACTCTTGTCCTCGCTGTCTTAGCTGGGAGAGGATGTTGCTGCTCCCAACTTGTCCCCAGCTGTCTTCCCCACACTCCTTATCAGAATCTGCAAGGTAACTTCAAATGTAGCTACTAGCTGATCCTTTGCTTTCCAAATCTTCCACATTAGTTGAAGTAAGTTTTTTCTCGCTTGATTGTGTGCCCTCTCTCTCATTGGTCAGCTGGAGCAAATAAATGTTTTCCCAGCAGATAGAGAGGGAAAGACAATTTCAGTGGAGAGGATAAGAATAAGCTGAAGGACGTTGACCTTAACATGGTTCAGCTGCAAGCCTCAGCAATTTGGAAATTAGTGCCAGAATGAGGAATGATCTTCCGAAAGTATCGTAGAATCACAGACTGGTTTGAGCTGGAAGGGACTTTAAAGCTCATCTAGTTCTGACTGCACCCCCCCCCAGGCAGGGACGCCTTCCACTAGACCAGTTTGCTCCAAGCCCTGTCCAACCTGGCCTTGAACACGCCAGGGATGGGGCACCCACAGCTTCTCTGGGCACCCTGTGCCAGCACCTCAGCACCCTCACAGTAAAGAATTTTGTCCTAAGGTCTAATTTAAATCTTCCCTCTGTCAGTTCAAAGCCATTCCCCCTTGTCCTGTCACTACATGCTCTTCTCTAATGCCCCACTCCAGATCTCTTGTCAGCCCCTTTAGGCACTGGAAGCTGCTCTAAGGTCTTCCTGGAGCCTTCTCTTCTCCAGGCTGAATAAGCCCAGCTCTCTCAGCCCGTCTCCAAGGCAGAGGTGCTCCAGTCCTCAGAACATCTCCGTGGATTCTCCTGGACTTGCTCCAACAGCTCCACATCCCTTTTGTGTTGGGGGCTCCAGACTCCCACATTGCCCTCCTGATAGATCACACTGTGGGTCTTTTCCCAGAACTCATTTCTGGGAAACACATGATGCTGAAGACCTGATGGATCACACAGCTAAAGTAAAGGCGATATATTGTGGATTCATCCCATCGAGTGCATCGTGAAGCAAACTAATAAAAGGTCACATCTGTTAGTCACAACTGTTGTGGTTTGGCTTCTGTTGAAGCCCAGGTTGTGTGAGAACAGGACGTGTGTATGCTCAGGGCTGTCTTGCTGTAGAGTGTGCTGCTGAGAGGATGTGTGGTGTTGAGGCAGACTGTCAAAAAATTAAGGCTGTAGCTGTTTTTCACATATCCGTTCATTATATAAATGTAGCAACATTGTTGATGTTGTCAACTTGCCTGTTTTTCAGTTCTCTGAGATGATGCTGCAGACTTGAACAAGGCCACGGAAGAGTCCTCTTAACAAAGCACATGGCAGTCCATCTGCACCATGTATTGGCTTCGGAGCTGATGGCAGATGTCTGTCAGTTATCACTTGTCTGTAAGGCAAGTAGCTTCCTTTGGAAACAAAATTCTTCTCTTTTTGCTCTAACAAAAGATAAATGGGGAAAGGCGGCTATTAAAGGGTATTTTTCAATCTAAACGTAACTCTTTTCAGATCTCTTTCACTGCAAGCTTATTCCACTCGGGTAAGTTTTAGGGGCAGGATTTACCTAACTTTGAAAGCTAGGTGTGTTTTGCATAGTCTCAGATAGCAAAAGTTAGGTAAAATTAATCCCACCTAAGTAATTGTATCTCTCTCCTTGCTAATATTTCTATTTGTCCTTCTTGTCTGCTCTTGTATAATGTCTCCTCAGTACATAGGCTCTTGCATAAGGTAACTGGGAGCCCTCACTCCCAGTGACAAGGACTCTCCACAGAACCCACACTTCTTCCTGTTGTGAAAATCAAAGAGAACTTCTCCCTTTTTCCCAGTGCAGTGGCAGGGGTCTGTTCAGCTCTTTCCTCCCTGTTATTCCACAAGTGGGAGTGCAGCCAATCATCAGGATAGTCACATTAAGTCTGTGTTGTAGCAGTGAGATCCCTAGGTGGTAGCCCTGAAGCTGAAACCACATGGTTATGATGGCTTTCCCCTCTTAAACCCAGAGCTCCACAAGTCTGCATGTGCAAGTATGTGTCCCACAGCTGAAATGTGTTGTCAAGTTTTAATTCATGACCGTGTGAGTTAAAATTTGGGGAAAGATGCCAACTTGTGTGCTGGTTTGTTTTTGGTTTTTTTCTGAGAATTTCTCTCAGATGGAGGGTGCCATCTGAGCAGGTATGTCAGGTCACCATTCTCATCACCTGCACATTCCTTTGCTTGCCCATGGAGAAGAGTTCAACTATGATCAATCACATCCTTGCTTCTGCAATCAATCTACACATAGTGGGGGAAACTTCCCAGCTGTATCATGAGCCGCAAGTTGAGATCGCCACTGAAACTACACTTCAGTGACACTGTCCCTGAAACATTAGTATGTGTTAGCTTGAAAAGTGTGTGCAGAAGGAATGAAAATATTAACTTTTAGTTGTTAGTAGATTAACTGATGCATTAATATTTTATGGCTGGATAGGTATCAACTGTCATCATATGCCACATCAGTCTGGGGCTGGAAATGTGCTCTTGTATGTGTTCATATGGGATCATATAATCACAGAATGGTTTGGCTTGGAAGGCATCTTAAAGACCATAGAGTTTCAACCTCTTCATCATCTAGTTCCCCCCCTGAGCAGCATCAGCTTTTCTCATTTTAAGATGCAACTTTGTTGTAAAGTTACAGTTTGATTTCTCTTAATGAGCATTTTAGTGGGTTACCAAGCAGCAGCAGCAGTACAATTCATCAACTAATTCACAAAAGCCTCTGAAGCAGCTAGAGAAAATGATACTATTTTACACATTTGGCCTGTCTCCTTTAAAGACTTAAAAATCTCAGTGCATTAACTTAATGAGTACCTCTCCAAAAGCTGGCATTACAGTTTGAGTTACACATTCCAGGCACTGCTCGCTGATTGCAACTAATTGCAGCTTTTCCATCTCCTTATAGACCCCAATTACACACACTGGGTTTTTTTTTTTCAGCAGTTTCCTGCCTGATATTGCTGTAGACTCTGACAGCCCAACAGAGCAAATTGCACAGGGCTGCGGCTGCCAGAGGAACCTTGAACTGTGAGATCAAAATAAAAGAAGCCCTATCTTCCAACGGCACATCCACTTCCCCATGCCGCACATTTTATTGGCCATAACAACACGTTTCTTTATCTGTAGCTCAGTCAGAAGGCAAATTCTGTGCCCCAAGACAGGCCTGTGAGGAGCTGTCTGCAGGTCCAGCATTTTCGAGCAGCTTCCAGTGCCTTTAGGCTGACAAGAAATTTGGAGAGGGTCTTTTGACAAGGGCCTGTAGTGACAGGACAAGGGGGAATGGCTTTGAACTGACAGAGGGGAGATTGAGATGAGATCTTAGGCAGAAGCTCTTCCCTGTGAGAGTGCTGAGGCCCTGGCACAGGTTGCCCAGAGAAGCTGTGGCTGCCCCATCCTTGGCAGTGTTCAAGGTCAGGTTGGACGGGGCTTTGGACAACCTGATCTAGTGGAAGGTGTCCCTGCCCATGGCAGGGGGTTGGAACTACACGAGCTTTAAGGTCCCTTCCAACCCAAGCTGTTCTGCGATTCTATGATTCTGTGACCTGTCGGCCGACTCTCCGAGACCCCTAGCATCGACCCTGCACTGGTGCTGTGAAGACGCCCCACGGGGCCCGGGCCGGCTGCCCTGCCCCGAGAAGGGCCTCGGAGCTCTTCTGTCCTTTCCCTTCCTTTTCTTTCCTTTTCCTTTCTTCCGCTAAGGGTCAGAAGAATTTAAACTTACTGACTCTACCGGGATGGGCTTCCTCCACCCTTCAGCGCAGGGGGATGCAGCCCCTGAAGCCGTCTCCGCTCGGCCCGGCCCGGCCCGGTCCGGCCGCCTTTTGTCTGTGCTGGGAGGAGCCAGCCAGACGCAGATTGTAAAAATAAAGGCTGGCCGGCGGCCAGGAAGTGTAAAATCCTCGCCGGCTGGTGGCAATTTTGCCAGATCGCGGCGAGAAGAGGCAGCAGCTCTGCTGGTCGGTCCGTCCGTCGGTAGCGGAGCAGCCCCTCCTCACCCGGCGCGGTGAGGGGCGGCCGGCCGCCTGCCTTCCCTCCGAGGGGGCTGCCCTGCGGCGGCTTGGCTGCGGTGCTGACACCAGGAGGGAGCCGTTGGCCATGCGAAGGGTGAGCTTACTCGGTGGCGTCCTGCGGCAAGGAGCGGGCTGAGGCGGTCCCCCGACCCGGCCGTGCCTCTGGAGCAAAGCGCGGGCGCAAAACTGGGTAAGTTCTGCTTTTAGAAATATAGAAAACAGATCCTCCGGCTCCTTAGAGCTGCCGAGTGAGTCATTTCCAAACGAAATGTCTTGATCTAACCCTTTTTCCTGCCCAGAAGGCACAATAGTTCTGAAACCCAGAGTGAAGGAAAAAAGGTTTTTTGTCTTCCCTTTTTCTCTAGATAAATTGACCTAGCACGTAGCTGCTGCGAGAGGATTCAAAAGCTGTGAGCAGCAGGCTGCCTGCCTAATAAAGTAAAGGGTAGCTCCATCTCTTTTTCTCTTCCTTCTGGCCTCTCCCCATTGATGATGCTACCCTTGTCTTCCTTGCTCTCGCTCAGAGCATCTCTGCCCCAGGAATGTTCACAGTCTTTTTCCTTTTCGTGGCCATAACCTACTTTTTAGTTCCTTCAACTGCCAAACCCATCCTCTGCCACCTTCTTCTCTGTGGGACATCAGCTACAGCCGCATGTCTTGCCACTCAGCACAGCTCCTGGCTGTCTTTGCTCAAAAGAAAAGCCCAGAGCACAGCTGTATTTTTTTCACCCCTGCATTTTCCAGTCATATGACAGTTTGTTCATGGAAGTGGGCTATCTCAACCAGAGGGATTTTTTGTTTGTCAGCAGCAAGGGCTGAGCTTATTATAGGTGATGCTGCAGTTTTGTGGTGTGAAGGGTTTCAGTTATGCAGAACTCATTGCTACCTGGATCAGTTATCAAGAGCTGCTTACATCATGTGTATCATGGTGTATATGCATGCATGCTTAATGTATATACCCAAGATCTTATGTCACAGTGAAGCAACATGCACAAGACACAGAACCTGGTGTGTAGTGTGTTCTAACCCAGGTTGCCGCAGTTGAGCTGTGCAGTAGTCCCTAATGGTATCATCAGCACAGACAAGATGCTGTGCTGTCCTGATAAACTGTCTTTTCTGAAACTAGGAAACCACCTACCTAGGGTTAAAATTCTGTCCTGTAAAGCCTTTGAAGAACTCTGTTAGCATTTAGCATTTGTTAGTGGGTGGTGAGGCACTGGCACAGGTTTCCCAAAGAAGGTGTGGCTACCCCATGGACAGGACTTGGAGCAACCTGGTCTAGTGGAAGGTGTCCCTTCCCATGGGTGTCCCCCATGACAGGGGGTTGGAACTGGATGAGCTTTAAGGTCCCTTCTAACCTAAACCATTCTGTGATTCTATGATTCTAAATTAAAACTTCACAGTAATCTAAGGCATTGTGCGATCTTGATGTGGAGTTCATAGTCAATGTATGGCATTCTTTGTAAAGATTTTAGTGCCATGGTCTTCTATAACATACCAGAGGGAGGAAAATTCTTGGGCTTGGGTCAAAAACCTGCTTTTTGGTGAAGCCAGAAAGAATGTTTTCCTGAGGTGGATTCTTCTGTGGTTGTCTATGATGGGTATATACTGAATCTCTGATTGAAGTAGTTGTAAAGTCAGGTACAGTGCATTGCACTGGGTTCTGCGTGGATGGTACCTGCAAGGGGCAATGCCAAGGGGAGACAGGGGAATTCAAGCCCATGTGGGAGTCTTTTTTGCTGTGTCAGTTTAATAGCTATATTTCCTTTTGTCAGTTTTACATTAGAGTTAAGGTGACAGTTTCACATTTGTCTTCAGCCTTCAAGATAAAATTCTTTGTAATTATTTGTATGCAGTGTGTTTACAGGCCATCTGATATCAGTTGAGACTGATAAGACTTCTAATGCTCGTCTTTGAAGTTCAGCTGGAACACAGGTGGTGTTTACCAGCTCCTCAATCCTTTTTGGGAGAGTTTCAGTTCCTTAAATTTCCGGCAACCAAAGACACAGACTAGGTGAGATATTTATCCTTTTATCTGAGAAATAAGTACATGTAGCTTCCATTCTTATGGAAAGAGTGGAGGAGTGGGACTTGAATGTATCATTAAGGACTTAGAAGTAGCAGGCAAATAAGTACTAGAATGTATTAATTTGTAATTCATTTCAGTGAGTTCAATTTTCATGTGACTTTTCTAGCTGCCTGTAGTATTTGTGGGTTTGTTTTTCCCCGTAGTGTATGGCCTTTGCACTTACTGTTTCTCCTGATGTGAATTAAAGCATAAACATACACTGAGTACGTATGTGCTGAGTTCCAGGGCTTGTTCAGTAGAGCACAATAACCATACTGAACACACAAGATGGGGCTAAGTGCATCTCAGAGGGTGGAAGATTGTGCTAAGGATTTTAGCAAAACCCCAGTTATGTTTTCACTGGCTGAGGGTAGGCTGTGGCTGTCAGCAGGCAAGGTAGCTGCCATCTTTGTAGTCCCAGGGTTAAAAATGTAGGGGATACTCGTGGTTTAAACAACAACAACAGGAATGTGAAAACAAAAAAACAAAAAGGAGTAAGTATGAGAGCAAGAAAGCACAGAGAGATTGTCATTGTAGTGGCAGCAGAGATAATTCCTAAAATAATTGCAGTTGCTAGTGTTTTATTTGATGAAGTGTATCCATCATCTGATTAACATTCCTAGAAAATTAAACATGTCATTACATTTAGACTGATACAACTCTTTTGCTTCTGAAACTATGTTTCCCCCTCCCTCCATGCTTCTGTGTGGCACACTATCATAGAACGGTTTGGGTTGGAAGGGACCTTAAAGCTCATCCAGTTCCAATCCCCCTGCCATGGGCAGGAACGCTTTCTACTAGACCAGATTGCTCCAAGCACTCTCCAGCCTGCCCTTGAACACTGCTGGGAATGGGGCAGCCACTTCTATATTTAGATTCGTATTGTTTTGGATGGGATGTGAATTAAGCACTAAAATTTTCCAGACAGATTTCCCAAAGTGTGAAGGCATGAAAGGATGAGGGTGTAGGAAGGCCCATAATGTGAGGTTGGGCCCCAGACTGCCTCCAAGATTGTTGACATTCTTGCTTTCTATAACTTCTGACATACCTGTAGGACTTTTGTTAGTTATGGAATAAACCTTGATTTGTTCATGTCTTTCTAAAAAGCAGACCTTGTTTAAGAAACTGAACAATTAGATACTGTAAGAGGAACTGAAAGCGTTGTTTTCTTAGAATATAAACTAAGTTCATGTATATGCAGTTGTGATGACTGTAAAGACTTGAATTTACAGGTTGTAGGCTGCTCTTCTACTTCTCAGTATGGCTGCGTAGCAAATTAATGAGTGATTTTGGTCAGAAATAGTGTTTTCAGATCTTGTCAGTTGAACTTGAATCAAGGATTTTGCCAATCACATACTTTGTTAAGGATTTACAAGGAGAATCAGGTAACAAGAAGCTGGATGGTTCTCTGCATGTTTTTTGTCTGAGGTAAGATGAAACCACTCCTCATGGGTCTGCAGGCCTAGTACAGCAGGGAGTTTTCTTAAGATTATGCTTCTTCCACATGTAAAATCATTAAAAAAAAAATAAATCTGGTGTGTCTTGCAGTCTTCAGTTTGTGTGTTTTATAGTAATGGCTCATCAATGCACAATTGCAAAAACATATGAAAGAGAAAAATCAGCAAGTGTATATCTTCATGAAGAGGCTGTTCTTTTACCACTAAAAAAAAGTTTAAATGGCAAAATATCTCTTATATCTGGATAACACCTCATTCTCTGATGCTGTGTTTCAGGAGACCTGGGAAATGCTTGTTTCATATAATCACAGAATGTTTTGGGTTGGAAGGGACCTTAAAGTTCATCCAGTTCCAACTCCCTGCCATGGGCAGGGATACCTTCCACTAGACCAGGTTGCTCCAAACCGCATCCAACCTCATCTTGAATGCTGCCAGGATGGAGCATCAACAGCTTCTGTGGGGATTCTGTGATTTCTCCATTCTTCCCTCCCTTGCTTTAAAGTTACTTTTCCTCCCATCTGCTTTAAAGTTACTTTTTAACTGGCGGCTTTTTTGTCTGAATTTGGTGTGAAGTAGTGTTGGTGCAAGTTTTTCTCTAAGGAGCAAAGGGAGTTGCAGTTTTTGCTGCCCTGTCACTTCCATATGTGGCTGTTGCCCTGTGTCTTGCAGAAAAGGCATCACAAGAATTGAAAATGGTCTGGTTTTTTTGTTAAATCTTAGTTACCATGGGCATTTTGTTTGTTTGGCTCAAGATTATCATGAGGGTTCATAACCTGGAGCAATTGCTGCCAAATTTTTCTTTGGATTATTCTATCTTCAGTAGAGATCAGTTGATAGAGGTATATTGCCTGATCTTGCTTTACATCTAGAAAGTCATATGTATTATGGTCTGTTGAGAGGGAAAAGTCTTCTCATCAAATCATTTTATAACGATTTCTCTATTTGTTTTCATGGGTAAGAGGAAACAAAGGATAAAAAAATCTAGCTTGATGACTGTAATGTTTTTATAAATGCCTCTATCTGTGTGTGTTGGAAGAGGATTTGTCTCCATGCTTGATTCTTCTCTTTAAAGATTCAGATTAATCCTCAAAGTGTTTACTCAGATGTGATGAATTACAAGTGAATGAAATAACATTGTTGTCAGATTGACTCATCATCCCCCAGTTGAGAACATTGACTTCTAGTTCTGAAGAGCTTGCTCACTCGAAGACCTGATTTTTACATGGATTATGTATCTCCCTTGTTAGAGATCTAGAGGGTTTAGAGAGCTGGGTTTTGAGATGATAATCAAGGATAAAAGAAAACAAAGACTGGGGGTAGGACAGCGGAAAGGGAAAGATCAATCCCTGTCTCTTTGTTTCACTTACGATAAGCATTTTCCCCAGAAAAAGTAGGGTCATTAAGAGAAATGAGAATAGAGAGTGTTTTAGGATATGTCAGCTATCAAGGGGTTTGAAACCCCCATAAAGTGTTGCCCTGGCAGCTGGAGCATATGACAGTGAGAGATTACCTTGGTGAGGTTGTATCTCTTACGCAGTTGATGCACTTCAGTTTCCAGGCCTTCGTGCTTTTTATAATCAATGGTAAGTGTGTTGCTTGGTGGCTAGAGCATGCTGCATGCTGGTATCTCCCTTCACTCCTTATAAAAGTGGAAAAATGATAATTGCTTCTTTGTAAAGCTTTTTCTAGTTCTGTGGTTGATCAATAATAGAACTGTGATTATTAGCAGGAGGTTTTATTTGCTGGTATTCTAAAAAACTTTAATCTTAGGAAGAGGAGACTGTAGGTGTGAGGGAGTTTGGGCTGAAGGCCTCCAGAAGGACAATGTCAGTGAATATTAGTGAAGAATATTAGGAAGAAATTCTTCCCTATGAGGTTGGTAAGATACTGGCAGAGGTTACCCAGAGAAGCTGGAAGTGTTCAAGGCCAGGTTGGATGGGGCTTGGAGCAACCTGATCTAGTGGGAGGTGTCCCTGCCCATGGCAGGGGGTTGGAACTGGGTGAGCTTTAAGGTCCCTTCCAACCAGAGCACTCTGATTCTATGATTCTATAAAGTAACAATTGTATTGCATTTATAACTATGAAAAATATATGCTGTTTTCCTGGTATAAAAATTGTTAAGATAGAAATTTTACTGCCCTGCTAGAAGTGACCTGTCACTTACTCAGCTCCTTACCCTGTCACTTTTGGAACTATGAGATTACAAACATTGGCACAAGCACTGGTTTTGCAACAGAAGCATCTGTTATGTCTACACTTTGCCTCCCAGACACCTTTTGGTATGTTGTAAGAAAAGCATGCCCCTGACTCTTCAAGGTGCTGTGGCTCTTATCCTTTGATTTCTGATGTAGTTAAAATTGCCAATAGAGAAATCGATGGCAGATTGAAAATGTGTGGGCCATGTCTAATGAACTGTTACTTCAAAACGTGCACAGAGGACTCTGCTGATCTGCTTGTATTAGTTTACATTTATTCTTCTTTTCTAGAAGTTATCACTATTTTTATTTATTTATTTTTAATTGGAACAGGACAGCCACAGAATCAACAGATTGCTGCCCTTTCAAACAGCAACAGTCAAGGCTAAGCTCATATCATGAAGGACTGTCAGGGCTTTGTCATCCCTAAAGACAGCCAGCAGCTGCCTAAAGACAGAAGAAAGTTGCACTTGTAGCCGTGTTCCAGTTCCACAGATATCTGTGCAAACTATATTTGACTTGTGGGGGAATAACCACCATATTTCATTCTTGAATAGGACCACGAATGACAGTATTACATGTTTTGAGGTCTTAAAAATGAGGTGTTTTAACTTCCTCAGCAGTGGGGTGCGTAGTGTCTATGGCATAGCAAGAGCTTGTGAGAGCTTCATGGGGGTTTATCAGAATCAGTGAGGCTGTGCAGAGGTGGGGTAGCAGAGTGAGCTCAGCATGAAATGTGGCTGGCCAGGTGGAAAGAAAGTTGTTTTACTACATGTGATCTGGGGAGCAGTTGTATTAGAAGTGCTGTGCAGATAGACAACATTTCTTTGGCTGATCATCTCTGTTTTCGTGTCATGCTGAAGGTATAATGGAAAAGAGATGATCTTACATCTTGTGTGCAGTTCAGTTACAGAACTCTTTCCCACCCACCTTTCTCATTTCTCCCACATCTCCATTCTCCAGATCCAACTACATTGACCTCTTGTATTCATCTGTAGTGGGAAGATTTCAAAAGAGCTTTGCCAAAATTTTTTATTGGTTTTATCCAAGCTAACTTCTATTTCTGTGATTTACTTGGGGCTACATATCCATCTATATGGAGATGATTATCAAAGTGGAAAATATGGGCATTTTATATTTGGCCTAGCAATTTCTTCTCACTCTGTAGAAAACAAAGGCCTGCTTACTCTCAAAATAATCCGGTTGTCAGATCTCTTTTGCAGAGGCGCCCTATTGTATCCTTTTTGTAATGGACTGATAATGAGTGGGTGTATGTCTTTGCACAGCACTTCTCAAAAAAAGCAAGCAATGTTAATCTTTTCTTCTATTGTTCATCTTTTATTCCTTTCTGGTGAAATACTTTTCTCTTTCTCCAGTTTCTACTGTTTTATACATGCTGAATGGCTAACTGTATTTAAAGGTATTTGTAAAGTGCCTCTGGTAGAAGTGTTCAGGCACTTCTGTTCTTGCATCTCTGCCAATTGAAATGGAAAGAGAGACCATATTTCTGGATGGCTGTGTTGGGTCATTATTTAAGGGGCAAGATGGGAAATGGGACTGCTGTTGAAGAGCTGCAGAAGATTTGCCCAAATTTGCTGTTAAAAGGTTAGGATATTTCACCCCTCCTTTCTCTGTCTTGCTCTTTTCCTTTCTCTTTGCTTTGCAGGACTGCTTCATCATTTTGCGATGTGTGTCCATGTCACAATCTGACCCCATGGGGGGCTGCTAATCCAAGGCTGACTCTTCGTTTTTACTCCAGGCGAAGTCCTGGGTTTTGAAGATTCATTGACATCTCTGAGATTAACATTTGGGTCTTCAAGAGAAGAGACTTTCTGATGGCCCTGTTCTGCTTCATCTGACCCTATGACGAGGGTTCACCGTGACTCCATCCTTTACTCTTCAATTCCACAAGATGGGTTCGTTAAGAAGGCCCCGACCTCGCTTCATGAGCTCCCCAGTCCTCAGTGATCTACCACGGTTCCAGGCAGCCCGGCAGGCCTTGCAGCTCAGCTCCAACTCTGCCTGGAACAGGTGAGCAGCCCCATGATAACAGCCATGTATGTCTTACCTTCATGCTTCAGACTGTTCGTGGCGAAGCTCACCTGTTCATAAGCACACATTAATTTTTGGGATGTCCAAGCTTTGCTGGCATTGAAAGCCTCTGTGGAGGTGAAAAATGTAGACCTAGTAGTGTTCAGCCTTCTTTTTGGCCAGAGTTGTTCAGAGGTACTGTCTTAAAGTAAAACAGAAGTGTTCTTTGTTAACAGTTGTATCTTTTAAGTACCATTTAGGAAAACGCATCCCAGCAGTGTAATAATGACCAGTTTCTTAATGCACAATAGGCATTTATCTGCATATTATGAAGCTTTTACCACAGTCAGATTCTTCTGACAACTGCTAAGCTTGTGGCTTCTACCAGCACTTTGTATTACAGCCAAATCCTGTCTGCAATGTGTGTGATGCAGCAGTGGCAATGGGAAAACCAACAGGTAGTGTAAGGAGTCCCACTCTGATCTAATGGTCTGCTGCTACCAAAAGTGAGTGTTCCCAGCTTCCCTTCTGGCACCAGCTCTGTGCTCTGTAGACCCCTCTCATGCTGACCTAGCTCAGCTTACTAGTGTTGCACAAGAGGCTGAAAGAGTAGGCTTATTCAGCCTGGAGAAAAGCAGGCTCCAGGGAGACCTTAGAGCAGCTTCCAGTGCCTAAAGGGGCTGAAGAGAAAGCTGGAGAGGGTCTTTTGACAAGGACCTGTAGTGACAAGACAAGGGGGAATGGCTTTGAACTGACAGAGGGGAGATTGAGATGAGATATTAGGAAAAAGTTCTTCACTGTGATGGTTGAAAGGGACCTTAAAGCTCATCTAGTTCCAGCCCCCTGCCTTGAACACTTCCAGGCATGGGGCAGCCACACCTCCTCTGGTCAAACTCTGCCAGGCCCTCGCCACCCTCACAGGGAAGAATTTTTTTCCTCATGTCTAATCTAAATCTGCCCTCTGTCAGTTTAAAGCCATTCCTCCTTGTCCTGTGACTACAGACCCTTGTAAAAAGTCCCTTAGATCCCCTGATCTTAACATGAACATGAGCAGTCATGTTAAGGATTTATCTAGTATGAACATGTTCTTTGTGAACAGTGTCCCTGTAATGACTGTCCCTTGCTTGCTCTAAGCACAAGTTGATGCTGGTTTTACTCCATCTCCTGTGAGAAATGTAGGTAAATAAGAGTGATTTCCAGGGTAGAAAGAGTGAAAGTATTTAAGTGCAATTAACCTCTCCACCCTATTGCAAGCACTCAGCTTTTGGTGACTAGCTCACATTGCACTCTTGTGTTAAATCACACCGGTGGCTGTTATTTATGGATGTTGTACTGTCTCATTTGTTTTTTTGGCAGTGTTCAAACCGCAGTGATAAATGTGTTCAAAGGGGGAGGCTTGCAGAATAATGAGCTTTACATTCTCAATGAAAATATCAGGTAGGTTACTGAAATGCATGAGAAGGGGTTTTTGTTGCTGCTTGTTTGGTGTTTCTTGGGTTTATTCCTCTACAGAACAACAGTTACAGGATATTGGTGGGAGGAGCAGGGATCAAAGCAAACTTACGCACAGCTAGGGGATTTCAGTCTTAATTCTTTTTTGCTATGGGGCGCAGTAAATGGCATAGGGCACTTAGATAATGTTTCACTGACTTGTGTGGATGCATAGCTTTGCCATGGACAGGATGTATATTGACTTGGACTACAAGGATTTTGTCCCTTCCAGTGGTGTTTGGCTCTTCTGGATGTTTTTACACATTTTTATCAGGGGATTTGTGGTGCTAATAACGTCTTCTCTAAACCTGAGTTTCTCAGAGATGTGGAGCCTTTAAAATAAAAGCACAACACAGCATTTCATATAAAAGCTTAATCTCCACATCATAATTTCATACCAAGACTTGAAAATACAAAGCCTCAAGATAAAAAGAAGTTAAGGCCTAACAAACTTTTTCCAACACTGATACTAGTGATGATTTAAAGTATTTTATATATTTTTTAGCATGTTTCATTATTATCTGTGGTTTCATTCTGATTATTTGGAAAGTTTGGTTAGCAGATATGTCTGTAAAGTAGATAAAGAACAACTTGCACTTGGTTCCAAGTGCTGATAAGAGGAGTATTGTCAGAGCTTATGGGTGTAGTTCCTCCTCCTTCTCTCTTTCCCACTACATCCATATTCATTCATCATGAATGCTGTCATATAGGTCTCTGCTTCTCCTTTTCTGCCTGCCCCCTTCCACCTCCCAATTACTATAGTAGTTTTCCTGAGTGCCAAGATTCAAGTAGCAGTTTGGGCTAAGCACACACTCAACAGCAGTCTAAACTACCCCCTTCCCGACTTTCAAAATCAATGCAGCTTGCAGAGCATGAGACTCCCCTACTTGGTCTGGTCCCAAAGGTGAAAGTTAAATATAATTCCTTCTGAGAGCTGGGTGAGGGCAGTGTTTGTCTCATGCTTTAGTACTATTTTAGTGTGATTGGGTCAGAAGTCCTCAAGTTAGGTTTAAGTACTTGGAGCAGTCTTAATTCTCCATGAAGATGCTCTGAGGGCTGGAGCACTTCTGCTCTGGAGACAGACTGAGAGATCTGGGCTTCTTCAGCCTGGAGAAGGCTCTGAGGCGACCTTAGAGCAGCTTTCAGTGCCTAAAGGGGCCAACAGGAAGTCCAGGGAGGGGCCTTTTGACAAAAGGCTCTAGAGACAGGACAAGGGGGAATGGATTTAAACTGACAAGAGAGGAGATTTAGATGAGATATTAGGAAGAAGTTCTTCCCTGTGAGAGTGGTGAGGCGCTGGCATATGTTGCCCAGAGAAGCTGTGGCTGTCTCATCCCTGGCAGTGTTCAAGGCCAAGTTGGACAGGGCTTGGAGCAACCTGGTCTTGCTTGAAGAGATGATGATCTTGAATCTGGGGGTTCAAACCCCCATGGCAGGGGGTTGGAACTGGATGAGCTTTAATGTTTCTTCCAACCAAAACTGTTCTGTGATTCTATGATTCCTTCCCACCCTTGCAGGGAGCAGTATGCCAGGCAGAAGAGACATGTTGCCTGGCTTGGCCCCTGGGACTGGACCATATTTTCTTCATATTGGTTACCAAAGTGTTGGGAGCTGTGTGAAGAAGAGAAAGTGCTTTGTGAACTGTGTGCACTTTGTAAATAGTGCTGCTGGTGGAAGGGGAAATGCCCTTTTCCATGGACAGGCACTCCCAGGTAGCCCTTGAGAGCGCTCACCTTGAAATACATGATTGATGTTTCTGCAGGTGCTCTGAGCATTGGTTACATCTCCAAATGTCATTCTTTAAATAGGGCACTTGAACATTCAAGTAGCTCAATAATGTGCATCTAAGGGGCAAACAACATGCAACTGCATGTATGTGTGTATGCACACCTGCACCCAGTGACTCTGGATGTTAAGGTCAAGCTGGTACATTTTCCTTGTTTTCAGTTCTCCATTACTGTCCTGGGGGAAGTTAGTAATGCTAGGTGCTTCAACAGCCTTGCAGATTCTGCACAGCCGTTAGTTATTTGACAGTGGGAAATGCAGGAGAGTTTTGAAGTAGGGCAGTAATGACAGGACAAGGAGACAAGCACAAGGTAAGGTTTTGCTCTGGATTGCTGGCGCTAAGTATTTATCTCACTGTGATTTAATATCTTTTCAGTGGATACTTTACTGCTGCCCGAAAGTTGGTTGTCGCAGCAAGAACTGTTAAATAGTGCCATCAGGAGATGGGATTTCGGGAAGCAGGAGGTGACCTAGCCATGATTAGGAAGAGACCCTTTCTTTGGGTTCTGTCTGAGGTGCAAGCCCCTGGTTCTTGGTCTACCTGTGCAAAGTGAAGTTCTGCAGTGGGCTTGTCAATCAGCTGATAGCCCATGAATTCTTCCAAAGCCAGTAGAAGACCTTCTGGCAAACAGGACCCCAAAGGCTGCTCCAGTTTATCTGTTTCACAGAAATAGAAATGTGCTTTGAGATGGGTGGGGGGAATATAACCACTCTGAGAAAGAGTCAAGGCCTGTTGGCATGCAAGTAAGTGAATACGTAGAGTTACAAAGTGGTTAGGGTGGAAGGTTGCTATCAAAGTTGACTTTCAGCAAAGATTAGGAAAAAGTGGTGGAGTTTGTTAGTAAGAACCCAGGCTGAGAACTTGATGGTCCCTGGTTCAAAGGCTGGTTTTGAGCACTCTTGATTATACTTCATGTTGGTAAAAAGCAAAACTCTTTGAACAGGAAAAAAAATGCAGGGTATTGCAGTGGAAAGTGCTGGGCATCTTTTAAATAGAATTTCCTGCTACAGAATTTAAGCTCCTAGTCACTGTAAGCTGGAAGTGCAAAAGCACTGAACTCTGTAAGTTGTTGGTTTTTGGTTTGTTGTTTTTTTTTTTTCTTTTTTATGCTTCTGCTGTAAAACAACCTTGATTTTTATATCAGGGTTTTGAAATACAACTGTGTGTTAGAATTTAAAACCCGATAATTTTTATCAGAAATACTCATTTGGAGTGGCTTCTGCTGATATGTATTTAAAACACCTCTTGTTAAATTTCTACAATTTCTTTCTTGAAAAATATGCTGTCTTTTTATTTTTTACATGGGGTAGTCATGAGGAAGCTGCAGCTTCTGTTGTGCGATTACTTCATTGCTCTTCTCCCTACTTCCAATAGAGACAGACTATCTCTAGGGAAATGAAAGGCATCTTTGTTTAAACAAAAGCAGAAAAAAATGTGAATTTCAAACTAAATAATTTTAAGTTGTCTCCCCAGCTTTCTGTGCATTCAGGGGGTAAATGTGGGTTTTTTTCTTGTTCTATATGTATGGCTTATAAATACAGGCCTTCAGGGAAACTGCTTCATTCCTCCATAATTTTATCATTTGAGAATAGCTTTTGTGGGCATTTGTAGAGCATATACCTAAATGTAAAAAAAAATTTAACTGTGGCCAAAATAACACATTCCCATATACTCATGTATCTTTAGTAAAACCGGTAGTAACATTTGGATATACCTGTAAGAAATGACCAGGGATGGCTGTTACTTCATGGATGCATTCCTTCTGTCTACAGACGGCTGCTGAAGAGTGAACTTGGATCCTTCATCACAGATTACTTTCAGGTATTACACAATTTGCTTGCTTGCTTTGGAGGTTTGCTTCTTTCAGCTTTTTAGCCTATAAAAAAGTCAGGACTCCTTTTGGCATGCACATAGCCTACAAGGTCCAGTTTTGGTTTCCTACAGAAGTTGATGGAGGTACTGGACATTCTGAATGTGGGCCATGTAGCCTTGGGAGTAATCATATTTATGGGTGTATGTGCTAACTTAAGAGTAGTCTTCTGTGCTTCAGAAAGGCTGCAAGTAGCCTGCCAAAATCTAGAAGGAATTCACTTGAACTTTTGAAAGAATATGGGCTACCTTTCATAGTTTTTTTCTTTGTATTTCTCTAGTACAGAGAATTACAGGAGTAGGTTTTCTGCAACAGGGGCTGGCAAAAGGGAAAAGATAATGGATGTCTGTTGGGGGAGGGCTAGGGGGAGAGCAAAGAAGGAAGTCTCTATCAGCAGGAAATCAGCCTGGGTACTATTTGCCTTTTAGTCCCGCAAATATAAGCGCAGCCTGCAAACAAGTATAAGATGAAGGAAAGATCTGAGCAGTCACAAATGTGAATAAAAGTTACTGCCTTCGGCTGTCACTGTCCAGAAGAGGTTCAAATGCAATCACATGAAAGTGTGTTGGATGATTTTTGAGAGAGCACTCATGGCTTTCAGTGTTTAAGTTGTTCAGTGTGGTGTTGATTAAGAAAAGAAAAGGAAGCAGTTCCTGAAAACAAGAGCATTTTCTTCCCTGAAAGAGAGAGAGAGAATTTCAGTACTTCTTGAAGGGGAAGTACTGCTGCATACTGTGCTAACAGCTTAGGGGGAAAAGACTACTGTTTCTTATCAGTATTAGATTACATGACTTAAAAAATTCCCCCCACTGCTATCAAGTAAGAAAGAAACTCCTACCCCAGGGGAGTTATGTTTCACTTCTCTAGACCCTATCTGCACAAGTCTGGCTTTTCTGCAGAGGTTGCTGCTGAATGGTGGGATGTTGCCTAGACCGTGAGTGGGGTCTAGTAGAAAAGCTGTTGAGCCCAGAGTGCCTGGCTTAAGTGAAAATCTGCTACTGCTCCTGCTAATTGAAAAACAGGCAAAGAGAAGTTTGCAACTAAATATATGTGGTGAATTGAAATCCAAAAAGTCTTGGTCAGATACCCAGTGTTAGGCATGGTGTACAGTGCTGGAATAAGCAGCAAATGTCCAGAGGGAATTTCATGCACCGTAAGCCTAAGTGGAGCATGAAGCTGAGCCACTGTTACAAGGGATGGGAGGTGCTGACATATGGCTGTTATCTGGTTTATGAAAATTCAGTGTACTGAAAGAGGCCTGGGTGGGTTCCAGCCCCGAGTAAGACACAGCTGCGCCATGTTGCTGCGCAAGAGGAGGCAGTGACTGCTGGGGACCAGACGGCTTGCAGCACTGGGGCTCGGATGTGCTGTTCTCTTCTTTCAGGCTGTAAACCTCCAGGCTGTTACAGTCACACTGGGGCTAGTGGCATTAACTGAGACTCCTTAGCTTTCTTAGAAGTAGAGCTGACAACTGAAGAGGCTCACTGCTGGAGGCGGGATATTTGTGTGGCCTCCCTCTTTGAGAGCATGCACTGCAAGGGCCTGGCTGCACTCACCTTGGAGTTTATTTTTCTGTCAGTCTTCAGCTGAAGCTGCTGTTCTCCCACTGAAGCTGCTGGGACTAAAATTTGATTTCTAGGATTTTCTTTTTCATTTTTTTTTTTTTCCCAATGGTAAAAGTAGTAACTTGGCTTCCAGCCAACTTAGCCTGAAGTAAGACTCTTGGTAGTGGCAACCCATGAAACAAACTGTGAAATAAAGGCTATTGCAGGAAATGAACTTTTTGTCTGTGCTGTGAACTAAGATGCAGACTTAGTTCTGATTCTAGACTGACAGCACACAGCATAGAATCAAATGGCATATGATCATAGAAATATGGAATTGCAGACTGGTTTGGGTTGGAAGGGTCCTTAAAGCTCATCTACTTCCAACCCTCTGCCACAGGCAGGGACACCTTCCACTAGACCAGGTTGCTCCAAGCTCTGACCTCTGGCCTTGAACGCTGCCAAGGATGGGGCAGCCACAGCTTCTCTGGGCAACCTGTGCCAGTGCCTCACTATCCTCACAGGGAAGAATTTTTGATGAATGTTACCACTCCCTCCTTAATGTCTTTACTCAGAAACCCTCTGGCTGTGGAGTGGGGAAAGACCATCCATGTGCCAAAGAAGGGCTGAACATTATTTCATCTCTGGGTTCAGTTTCACTGCTGATACTGGCTGATTTACAGCAATACAGCCACCAAAATGAGCAGTTGGATCAGGCTGCTGATATGGCTGAAAAATAACCTTGGGGGGGGGGGGGGAAGGTTTTTTAGCTACTTCCTTTGACATGCACTCATCACCTCTGACATGGGGGAGGTGATGGGAGCAGGTCGTCAGGATGGGAAGTGGAGTGGAAATGAATCTTCTGGCAGCGACTTCCTCCTCCATCTGTTAGAGTCCACTGAAAGGCTCTCCTGAGAACCAGGTTTACTTTTCTCTTGGATAGAAACAGACCCTGAAGGACCTGCTCTCTTGTGTAAGCGGGCAGTTTGAAATATCCTAGCAGCAGTTAAAGCAACCACCTGGATCATGTCATATTTAGATGGGATAAATTGACTTAAATGTTTTCCATTTCTTATGCCACAGCACTTGTAACAGGAGCTACTTGGATAATTTTTAAAATCACATTTTCCATTGTTTTAAGAGTTCTGGCTCTTACATTATGTATATTTTGCAAACACACAATTTTTCTAACCACTGAATATTTAAGACTAAAATGGAGCAGAGCTTTTACCTTTTCACTGACATTCATGCAAATTACCAAGTTTTAGCGCCTGAAGTTGCTAAAGGAAAGTTTAGGAAGCAGATAGGAGTTAGGCAGCCTTTCTCCGCTACCAAACCATTATCATACCAGAGTTACTGGGTCTGTTTTGTATTTGAAAGTGAAATGTAATTCCTGTAAAGATTTCTTTTTGGTGGGAACTCAGATGTATCATTCTGAAGGAGATTTGTGTTTATAAATCTGCTGCTTTAGCAACTCATACATACAAGCAATCTCCTTGGATCAGAGTGTAAGTGTAATTGCCAGATAGCTGGGACTTGTAATATTGGCTGTGGATCTGCCTTAAAACAATGCTTCACACTGCAGGTTTTCCAGTATTGATTTTGCCCATGAACTGATCCTGCTGATAAAAAGGGGCACTTTGTAACCACCCCTCTGCTCAGTAACCCCACAGGGTACCATCTGCTCTCATTGCTGGGTTAGTTCTCTGGTGCTCAGCTGAACTGCAACAGGAAGGAATCCTATGGCTGTCAAGGTAAGAGGCTGGGATTTGGAGGAATAGGGTGTATTTGTGACTGGGACTTCTCTGAGGCATCTATAAAATTATTCAGACAACCTACCTTCATTTTCATGCTGTCTGACCGTGTGGTTGTGGACAAATTTCTGAAATATAAAACTAGTAAGTATTGATAAATCATAGAATCACAGAATAGTTTGGGTTGGAAAGGGACCTTAAAGCTCATCCAGTTCCAACCCCTGCCACTAGCAGGAACACCTTCCACTAGACCAGGTTGCTCCAAGCCCTCTCCAGCCTGGCCTTGAACACTGCCAGGGATGGGGCAGCTAAGCCTTCTCTGGTCATCCTGTGCCAGTGTCTCACCACCCTCACAGGGAAGAACTTCCTAGTGTCTAATCTCAATCTCCCCTCTGTCAGTTTAAATCCATTCCCCCTTGTGCTGTCCCTACAGCCTTTTGTCAAAAGCCCTTCCCTGGATTTCTTGTTGTCCTTTTTAGGCACTGGAAGCTGCTCTAAGGTCTCCCTGGAGCCTGTCTCCATAGGAGAAAATTGATGCATTAGAAAAACTCCAAACTCATGCATTATCTTCCTGATTCTGCAAACAGCCTAAAAAAAAAAATCCCACCTTCGGAAAGGATGAACTGTTTCTTTTCACTCTCTGGGGGCTTGTTAATCTTGAAACTCATGGGGGAAAATGGAAATGTTAGCTATTTCACAACTAACCACTTTAGCAGAACTGCTTGGTTTATGTGTATTAACTCCAAACTGTCTTCTCCCAAGGAGGAGAGACCCAGTCCCTTCCCAGGCGCTGTGACCTGTCCTAGCATGTTTGGGCTGCAAATGCAGAAAGGCACACAGCTGGAGTTGGTGCCTTTCTAGCCTGACATCCACTGCCTACACTGGCAGAGCTGGTCAGTGAGGGATGGCAAGTGGGCTGTATTTCCTCATATAATCAGTGAGAGCTTTGATGTCTTAAAACCAGAAGTGAATCAGAAGTGAATTATATAATTTCCCACCTGCTGCAGTGGCAAGCCATGGGAGTTGATGAGTCCTGACTCAGAATCAGTCCTGGCTTTCTGTTTGTATGCATAACCGCAGGATGTGAGCACCGGTATTGCTAGGGTGTCGAGCAAAGTCAGAATACCAAGATGTTGGTGTGGCAACATAAACCTTTTGCTTAAGTCCCTGCTGCATGTCTTTCCGGGACTCCAATCCATCCAGCATCTCTCAGGATGCTCACTCTCCTTTGAAAGGCTGCAGTCCTGCATCCAGCTCTGGGGCCTCCAGCACAAGAGGGATGTGGAACTGTTGGAGTAAGTCCAGGGGAGCCAAAGGAGATGCTCCAAAGGCTGGAGCAGCTCTGCTCTGAAGACAGGCTGAGAGAGCTGGGCTTGTTCAACCTGGAGAAGAGAAGGATCTGGGGAGACCTCAGAGCAGCTTCCAGTGCCTAAAGAGGCTGACAAAAAATCTGGAGAGGGGCTTTGACAAGGGCTTGTTGTGACAGGACAATGGGGAATGGCTTTGAACTGACAGAGGGGAGATTGAGATGAGATATCAGGAAGAAGTTCTTCCTTGTGATGGTGGTGAGGTGCTGGCACAGGTTGCCCAGAGAAGCTGTGGCTGCCCCATCCCTGACAGTGTTTAAGGCCAGGTCGGATGGGGTTTGGAGAAACCTAGTCCAGTGGAAAGTATCTCTGCCTGTGGCAGGAGGTTGGAACTGGATGAGCTTTAAGGTCCCTTCCAACCCAAACCCCTCTCTGATTCTATGATTCTGTGATTTGTAAAGCCATACTAACAAGTCCTGGTTAGTCAAATAGAAAAACCTGGTACGTTACATTTCTTTACTTGGTTCCAGGTTTCTACTTCTACATCTTTCACAGCAAGGCAAGGAAATAGTTTTGTGGGTTTTTGGAGTGACGGTTATTGCTGTATAGAGGTAACACTAGCTCTCTGGCGAAGTGCTGTCCCATGCCTGCTGTTAGTGGTTGCAGCAGCTTGGCTGCTGCACAAGGAGAGAGCCTTCACGCTTGTGGAATTTGCAGAGCTCAGATGTACGTCTTCAATACTCTTTCTGATCAAGCTGCTCTTTATTGTCTTATTTTTTCTTCTTGCTATCTGAGAACCCCTCTTCATGCAGGTCTGCTGATTACTTCTGCTTCATCTGGCACTTTCTAGGACCCAGCTTTCATGAGGCAGCTCCAGAGACTCTGTAGGAACTGCCCAGCTTCATTATCACAAATGGGATTCACCCAGCAGCTCAGCCCATGTTACTATAAGCCAAGAGAGGACCTAGTCCTGAGTGACATTGGCAGAAGGGACACCCTGTGTGCATTGGCTCTGTAGATGCCTGTGATTCACTCAAAATTGTGCCTGGTCAATATGGCTCAAGGCATCCCTGGAAGTGTTCAAAAAATGTGTAGACAAAGCCCTTAGTGACATAATTTAATGGTGGCCTTGGCAGTCCTGGGCTAATTGTTGGACTTGATCTTTTCCTTCATAGTTGATTCTATGATTTTATGATTTGGCACATTGTGGTCCAGATGATAGCAGTTCTGCGTACTTGGTCTGCCTGGTGGGCTCTTACTCTCTCTGCGTCTCTCTTTTCACTTTCTTTTTTAGCTGTCTCTAGAGGAGTCATTTTAGGGTGTTATTTCATATTTATCTCACAGTTTGTTCTCTACATAGGATTGAAACGATCTCTCTGCTTCTGTCACTATTTCCCCTCTTTCTGGAGTTAAAGGGTGGTGGAGATGCTTCAGGTATGAGATGCTGCAGCTCATACAGGTTTGCATTTGTTAAAACACTGCCAAGATGTAGGCTTCTGTGCAACTGGCAATAACTTTGTAGAAAATAATTTGCCTGTTAGGGTTTGGTAATGCTTTTTTCCTAAAATTAACATTAGATTATCCAAGAAACAGTGGCTATGTGCTTATAGAGTCTGTAAAAGCATGGTTTAACACTAGAACAAAAAAGTTGGCTAGAAGAGAGGGTTGCATTTCAGAAATCGCATAATGTGTGGAAGAAAACCTGATTTTTTTTCATCCAGCAAAATGGGGCCAATTATTTTGAGTTTGCTCTGGGTCAGTTTACTCCTGTGCCAAGCTTATATTTCTGTTTGGTTGACTGCTATTACTTCGTGCATTTTAATGGGCTTTTTAATGTCATATTGGCCATGTTCAGCTTGGAGATGTGAAAGGAAAACAAAACATGTCTGTAATTACATGGGTGTTCATTTAAGCATTTTCCCCAAGAGTAGTGGCTTATTAGGAAATAGTTATATTTTTGGACTAGCAGGAAAATTCCTTTTTGCCTTACTACACTGCTAAGACTTTGGCAAAGTCAAGTGGGTACCATTTTGGATGCCCACATGGGAAGGGTCTCCTTGTTGGGGATGACCAGATTATGAAGTTTAGGGAGAAGGTGCCTACCATTGCTGGCTTGAGAGAGGAGCCCCAGCTGCTGTGCCTGGGGCAGACTCCACCTCCAGTCACTGTGCTGGAGGAGGTGAAATGGCTTCTCTGGGTATGGAAGGAGAAGCTTGCCTCAGTTTATCTACAGGGGAGAAAAGGGAAAAATGTCTGTATGAGGAAAAAGAAGGAATTACCTTGAAAGTGTCTACATTTTATGTGTCTGCCTTCAGTTTTTGGAGCACATGTTCCTCTTTGTTGAGGAAAAAATGGAGTGTTCTTCTGGAGATTTGAATCCTGCCTTCCAAAACTCAGGGCATTTGACAACTTGCTTTTTAAAGGCTTTCTCTTAGCTGCAGTTCTTGGTGATATACCTGAAATAGCTATTATGGTTTTCTGCGCTGAGGAAAGAAGGAGGTTTTCAACCTGTGAGATTTCAGAAGCCCATTTCAATGTGCTGCCAAACATCTCTCTGGGAATTTCTCAACTGCGTGTACATGGTGGTGTGTAAATGCATCATTCAAGCTCACTTGGTGATTATCTGGTCTTGCTTGCAACAAGTAAGATAAATGAGGTTTCTTTTTTTTCGTAGCTTTCTACCTCTGCATTGCCTCTGGCAACCAGGGATAAAGCAATAAAACAAGACTTGTAAGCTAGGCAAGGTCTGCTGTGGTTGCATTTATTAGATTTTATTGATTTGTCAGCAAACCCTGGAGGGCTCTTTAATGAAAATTTACCTGTCTGGCTTGATCTGAGGGGATTGAATCCATTTCTAAGCCTATGATTTCATCAGAAAAGACAGATAAGTAAAATTTCTAGATAATTTTAAGATGGGAAATTAAGGAAATTAAGTGCAGTTGGTTGAATTTTTTTTTTTTAAAAGTTTTTCTCTCCCAAGGGGAAGGGGGACCCTGAGAGAATAATTGAAACATCTGTAGTAACTGTACGGAGCTAAGTTGTTTTTTTTCCTTAGAAACCTTAAGAATGAGATGTAGTAATCTGTTTAGCCCATAGAGTTACTGATAATACATTGATAAGAACATTATAAATTCTTTATTACAGGGTAATGGTTAACATACCTGGTTTTAGTAGATAGAACTGTGCTGCCCATAAAGGTGCACAAATGCATATTTTGTTTGCTGACATAGCTGAAAAATAAAATAAAACTCTCTGAAAGTAAAAAGCGTCAATCATACTAACTTACAAGCAATGTAGGTAGAAAATTGGATCCACAGTGCGCATGAAACACATGGAAATTGATACTTAATGTTCTGGTACAGATAAGAGGAGAAATTTGTATTTCTTCAGAGAAACACAAGAAAAATGCACTCTCATATATGTATGTGTATATATTTTTTAATGCTACAGTAGTTTAAAATGACATGGGATTAAAAACCAGCTGTAAATTTTCCTTGGAATATATTAGGGGTAATTACCTTGAGCTATGAGATGAAAAGTTAGAATTAAAGCACTTTAATCCTTCCAAATGCTTTCAGTTTATTAATAATCACTCCAAACAGTATCTTATTGCTCAGGCAGAAAAATATTTCCAGTGTTTTTTCCATTCATAATTATTTTCACACTCCAGACATTTTTCCTCCATAATTTTCAAATTTTTGTGGGTTTTTTGGTTTTGGGTTTGTTTTGTTATTTATTTATTTTTTCCCCCCCTGGAGAGTCTTTTTGTTGTTGTTGTCCACAGCCTGACACGTCATTTTATTTCTGCGGAACAAATCTGAAATTCAAATGGAGAATCTAACAGCTTAGTATTTCCCTCCAAATCCTATATTTCTGCTAGATTCACCTTCCATTAGTTGATAATGTTTGGAAATGTTGCAATATTTCTTCATCATCATGTGAGCATATTTATACAACTTGCTCATCACTGCTGTTATTGTCCAGATGAAATGTCTTCCAGGCATGTTGCCTTAGCAGCTTATCCATCTTCTGGCAGTCCCATTCTTCTCACACTTCTCTGGGAACTCTGCCTTTCTTTTCCTCTCAACCCAGGCTTCTCCAGGAAGGGGATGGAGGGATTTGTGTGTGGAATTCCAGAGTCCTAAAATTGTAGAAAGTAGACTTTTTCATTTATTTTTTTTTTTTTTTTCCCCCAGGGTAAATGTATGTCTATTTGGCTAAAACTGAGTGAGCCGGTGTAAGCAGGGTGAGGTACCACCATGGAGGAGGTGTGAACCTCCAGGCTTTTGGTGTTGCATGTCCTGCTGAAGGACCCTTCACTCTTGCTAACCTGGGTGGGCATCAGCATCATTAAATGAGTCAGCAAAGACCAAAGCTGTCTGCAGTATTGCCAGAGATCTGCTTTTTACCTGTTGGTGTTAACAGGTTTTCAGCTGCAGTTAATGAGTCATTTGTACACTGTTTGTGAGTGGGTTCAGAAGGTTGCACGCAAAAGTGCTTTGGGTTCCTGTCTCCATATGGTCACCTGTGTGCAGAATAGCAATTCTAGTGCGGCCTCTGACCACAGGACTGTTCAAGTCAGCTGGGGCTTCTGCACTGAAACTCCTAGGATTGGATAATACTACTGAAATTGGTTTACAGCTTGACTGTACCACATAGTTAGGATTCCTTTTACACTACGCTAGAGCTACTAAAGGTCAAAGTTTTGTGACTTGGGTGGGTGGTTCAAATAATACAGTCTCATCCCATATGTTGCTCCTAAAATGTTCTGGTTTTGTTGTGTAACTAATATAAAAAGAACCTCAAATCTACATTATTTTTGGAATAAGACTTTACTAAATATTTTTAGGTTTGAATTCTGAAAAAAAACCAAACAAAGCCACCTGCTAGCAGGGCCAATATACCTTATTGGAAGCATGGCCATTAATTGTTTTTCCCTTGTATGCACTATACAATATTTAAGTTATTGCTACTAACAGAACATATCACTGGTCAATTGGATGTCCATTCCTCCTTATCTCATCACTGAACTACTGAACTCTGGGTACAGATTAGGGGGTTTTGGTTGTTTTTTTTTTGTGTGTGTGTTGTTTTTTTTTTATGTGGGGGATTCTTTTTATGTGTTGTTTTTGTGTTGTGTTTTTTTTTTTGTGGGAGGTGATTTTTTGT